>BMAO01034589.1:0-39954 GCA_019973975.1 Trichonephila clavata
TTTTTAGTTTCAGAATTTTCACCTAACTAAAGGGCACAATGCATTAAATATCTACCCATAATTTCTAAAAATAATTGTCCTTTTATCACTAATTGCAGAAATTTATTTGAGCAAAGTGCACTTGCGTGGCAAATTTCAAATGAATTGCTCACTTCATTGATATTTTGAGTACTTAAAAGCCATGAAAGAGTTTTGATATATTGTAATATGACTTATTTGCTCTTTAAAGAATCACGAATAATGTATTAGAAATGATTATTGCAGAAAATAATTTTCATTTCAAACTTCTCATGATTAATAAATGAACATAATTAAATACAACAACAAAAAAGCGGTATTTTTTTTTTTTTTTAAAGGAACACACTATGTACTATTTATCTATTTTAAAAATATTTTCTTACAAAATTTTGAACAGGAACAACTTTGTTTTGTCAGTCTAGAATGATTCTCATTAAGATAATTACTCATTTCCTGTGGTATTTTTTCCCGTATTGCATTTTATTTGTTCAAAAGTTATTTTTAAACATATTTACTGAAATTCAAGATTTAGAAACTTCTGTAAAGTAGATATTTCATAATTCTGTAGAATATGTGTGTTTCCCGCTTGTAATGAACAAAAGTCCATTGATATAAATTAATATAAATAAATTATGCATAAAAATGTCTGATATAGATAACGAAAACATTAATGCCAGCTGCTAAATTTTCCAATTTTTGTATAAGGCGAATATTTCAATACATTTATCGAGAAAAAAGCGTTTTATTTTGTAGCCAAGGTACCGTCCATCTATTCGGTTTTGGAGAACCATTTTTTTATTTATTTGCAAAGTAATAAAACAAAGTTGCTTGCAGTTCAAAGTTTAAGTTAAAGTGTATATATACGCTGGTGTCCAAAAGTTAAGCATAAATCGTAAAATGTGAAAAACATGGAGTAAATATTCGTAAAATTATTCCAAATTTCTTGCAGATATTAATTGGGTAAAGAAACATTAGGTTTATGAAAAACTTTTCAGTTGACTACGTCCTGCTCGAAACACTGGCGCATGTCGGAACGCGGAGAAACCGATTCACACAGCATTAGGCAGTTCAGACAAGTTTCGTGCAACTACCGTGAGAAGAAACGCTGTTAACCATCAAACAAGGTGAATGATGGCACAAAGACGCCAAATTGACATGTTTACGAAAGGAAGAATCGTTGGAATGCTGGAATCCTCACGATCACAAACCGAAGTGTCTCGAATTCTGAATGTGGACCAGTCTGTGATCTCAAGACTGTGGCAGAGGTTTCAACGAACGGGAGATGTTACCCGACAACCAGTATCAGGTCGACCAAGAGTCACAACCCCTCGCCTAGACCGATATCTGGTAATAAGTGCATGACGTCAGAGGGGCAGTACTGCCAGAGCACTGGGTTCGGCGCTCACAGTCGCCCCAGGAATACGAATTTCGAAACAAACTGTTTACAGTAGACTCAATCATGCTGACCTGTATGCCAGAAGACCAGCATTTTGCATTCCCCTCACGTCTGCGCATAAACGCGCTTGTTTGAACTGGAGTGTGAAACATCAACATTGACTGTGGAGAGTGGGCCAATGTGATTTTCGGTGACGAATCCCGGTTTAGTCTGAGTAGTGATTCTCGGCGGGTAACGATATGGAGAGAACGTGAAACACGTTTTGAACCAAGAACCATAATGGAAAGACATCATTTTCCATCAAGGGGAGTAATGGTATGGGTAGGCATCATGATGGACGGCCGCACAGACCTCCATTTCTTTGACACGGGATATGTGACTGCTAAAAGATACAGAGACGAAGTTCTTGAGCCTTATGTTCGCTTTATTCGAGGTGCTGTCAGTCCTGATTTCATATTCATGGACGATAATGCGCCATATCACCGAGCGGTGCTGATTGATGACTTCCTTGAAACGAAAAACATCTAGCGCATGTCGTAACCTGCGAACTCCCCTGATTTAAATCCTATCGAGCATGTATGGGATATGCTCGGGAGACAAATTGCAGCCCTTTCGCACCCATCAAGCTCCGTTACAGAACTGAAGAGATCTCCCCAAGAAGCTTGGAACCGTTTGAGTCCACAACTCATTCATCATCTCATAGCAAGTATGGTAAATCGCCGTGCAGCGTGCCTAGCCGTCAGAGGTGACCACACACCTTATTAAACTGCAGCATCAATATTTTATTTAATGTTTTCTTTCATTTTTTCTTTAAAGTGTGAATCCTTGCTATGCTCAGTTTTCTTTCAAACTGCTACTTTGGATAATAAAATTAATTATTATCATTCTTTTGATTTGCTTCCTTATTTTTTTAACAATTTTACACTCGCATATCACGTTTCCCGCCATTCTGATTTACAGTTCTTTCTTTATTCACATAATTATCAATTATGCTTAACTTTTGGCCACCAGTGTATATATAGCATGCCTAAAAATCTTAAAAACTATTTTTTTTTGATGAATAAAATTTTTTTTGTTTATTTTATTGAATGTTACCTCTTTTTATACTCATTATGTAAACATTGACAATAATTTTAATACATTAATCTGTATTGGTTTATTTTACTATTCCTTTTTTATGTTGACAGCTCATAATTCAGTTTTTTCAGGATACATGACATGTTAGATTTGATTCATAGTTTTTCCTTTAATTTTCGTTACCTGTTTATTGAAATATTAAATTTAAGAACCAGCTTGGGAATTCAATGTAAAAACACAGAAATATATATATATATATATATATATATATAGTCTTGGATTCAAATTACAGTCTCTGCTTCCCTCTTTAAAATAGGCCCCAATACATTAGTGCATCATAAATTCACTTGCAGGTTTTTAGCTTTATCAATATACTAATTGATTTCTAAAAAGTGGAATTATTTTTCAAATTTATGAAACCTTTCTAAAAAACATGATAATACATTTTATACGAATACTTCTTTGCATGAGAAAAATATGTCTTTCAAGTTTTCATTCTCTTAGAGATGGTCTGTATATTTCGCAAAGAAAGAGTAAAAGAGAAAAAAAAAAGAAAAGAAAACATGTTCCGTTCAATCCTTTCTTTTCCCCTAGTGCATTCCTTTTCCTTTCTTTTCAAGTTTATTTCTTCATTTTGCATTATTTGCTACTTCTATTTATATTTTTGTTTCTCTTAGATATTTTATTAACAGTAGATATAAATTTAAAAATGAGTAATTATTCTTAAGAAGTAAGTACTAAATCCTTTTTTTTTCGGAATTAAAGCTTCTTTTGCAAATAAAAACAATATATCATTCTTAATTCTCTCTTTTTCGTACTTTTTTGAGATCGACTGCAAATGCAAATATTTTTTTTTATTTTAATTTATTTCTATTTTCTATGATACATTACCTTATATAGACAGAAGGGAAAAAAATATGAATTATTTTGAAATGGTTTTCATCCAAAAGATTATTTGAATATGCTTTTTTACAAATTTATTTTATTTAAAAAACCGTACTTGGGTTTGGTTAATAAAAAAAAATTGTTTTGTATAAGAACTTTGAGTAGCAGACAAAATTAATTAAAAAAGAGTAATAGTTGTTTTATATAAGAAGTTTATTTAGTAGATACTTCAATGTTTAAGAAATTTTGCTTGATATTATCTAGTCTTGACATATTGTTTATTATTAGTCTGATGCACTAAATTATGCTTTTTTCTATTTTTTGTACTGTTAAACTACAGAAACGAATATGTTCAAATGAAAATTGCAAGCAATCGTGATACTATTGTATTTATTTTCCAAAACGTTAAAATCAATTTTCGAACTATTATTATTATTATTACTTGTCCTACATCTATATATATCTATATATATAAAAGAGAAAAGCGACTCACTCACTGACTGACTGACTAATCACGATATCTCTGGAACTATGCAACCTACAGACTTAAAATTTGGTAGACATGTTCCTTTCATAGAGTAGACATCAGCTAAAAACGGAGTTTCTGAAATTCGAAACCCAGGGGGCGTTAGGGGGTTAAGGGGCGTTAAAAATAATTGTTTCCATGTTTAAACTACTCAATGTACAATTTTTAAATTGGGTTAGCAGATTCCTTTCATACAGTAGAGATCCGCTACAAAATGAGTTTGGTGAAAATCGACCCCCAAGTGGCGTTGCAGGGCTTAGGGGGCGTTATAGATAATTATTTCCATTTTTAAACTATTTGACGCACTGTCTTTAAATTTGATCAATAGATTCCTTTCGTAGAATAATGATCAGTTACAAAACGGGTTTTGTGAAAACAGACTTCTAAGTGGAGTTGCGGGGGATTAAGGGGCGTAATAGATAAATATATCCGTTTTTAAATACTTCACCTACCTGCTTGAAAATTGCTAGGAATGTTTCTTTCATGGAGTAAATATCCGCTACAAAATGGGTTTTGGGAAAATTGACCCCAAGGGGTGTTGCGGGGCGGGGTGTTTAAGGGGCGTTAAAAATTCCGATTTTTAAGTTATTAGACGTACAGTCTTGAAACTTTGTAAGCGATTCCTCTCATAGGTAGAGATACGCTACAAAATGGGTTTCGTGAAAATTGCCCCCAAGTGGCGTTGCGAGACTTAAGGGCGTTATAGATAATTATTTCCATTTTTAAACTATTAGACGCACAGTCTTTATATTTGATAAATAGATTTCTTTTATAGAGTAGAGATCAGCTATAAGAAGGTTTTGTGAAAACAGACCTCTAAGTGGCGTTGAGGGGATTAAGGGGCGTAATAGATAAATATTTTCGTTTTTAAACTACTTGACCTACCTGCTTGAAAATTGGTAGGAATGTTTCTTTCCTGGAGTAAATATCCGCTACAAAACGGGTTTGGGGAAAATTGAGCCCCAAGGGGTGTTGCGGGGGGTTAAGGGTAGATATAAATAATTATTTCTATTTTTAAACTATTAGACGCACAGTCTTGAAATTCGGTAAGCAGATTCCTCTCATAGGCTAGAGATACACTACAAAATGTGTTTTGCGAAAATCGACCTCTAGGTGGCGTTGCGAGAGTTCAAGGGGCGTTATTGATAATTTTTTTTCTTTTGCATTTTTAATTTATTGGACGCACAGTCTTCAAATTTTGCCAAGCAGATCCCTTTCATAGAGCGCAATCCCCTACGAAATGGGTTTTGTGAAAACAGACCCAGAAGTGGAGTTGCGGGGGCTCAAGTGGCGTTATAGATAATTATCCCCATTTTTAAACTATTAGACGTACAGTCTTGAAATTTGATAAGCAGATTCCTTTCGTAAAGTAGAGGACTGCTACAAAATGGGTTTCGCGAATATCAACTACTAAGTTTAATTTCGGGAGATTAAGAGGCGTAATCGATAATTATTTCCATTTTTAAACTATTTGACCATCCTGCTTGAAAATTGGTAGGCATGTCCCTTTTATAAAATAGAGTTCCTCTAACAAAGAGTAAAACGAAAATTGATCCCCAAGGATGGTTGCGAGGGGTCAAGAGGAGTTACAGAAAAAAATTCCTGTTTTTAATTGTTAGACCCAATTACTTGAAATTTGTTAAGCATGTTTCTTTTGTTGAATAGGGATCCACTAAGAATGTATTTTAAGCAAATCAAGTTCTGGGAGGCTTCCAGTGGGTTACTGGGACGTATTGACAAAAAAAATTCTTTTTTTCGAGCTACATGGACTATAATAATGAAATTTGGTTTCCATTTTTCTTTTGTTGAATTGAAATCCGCTAAGATCGGTTATTTTAGAAAACGGCTCTCAACGGGATTACGGGGATATTGATAGTAAAACTTTTGTTTTTTTCTGTTAGATTTAGACTTGAAATTTGGCTTGCATGTTCACCGAAATTTGGTTTTGCGGGAATCCACTTGGTTTTTGGGTTACGAAAGAGCAAACATCATTCTATACTTCAATTTTAGAGATTTTTAGAAAATACAAATTAGATGAGTTCTGCCCTTTTTTTTTATCAACAGGTGACAGTTAAAGGTATAAGTATATTTTTCAATACACAATCGAATTCTTACTGCTTGGACTTAGATATCAATAGATTATACATATATATAAGCAGTAAAAATTTATAAAACATCATGAAATACCCAGCGAAGCGGGCGGGTAACGGCTAGTATATATATATATATATAAGAATCCAAAGAATTATATTTGTGAAGTTGTACTATAAGCGTGATATGTTATATTATGATAGCTTAAATTATTTTTATTTATTAAGGTAATGTTCTATATGGTTAAGAAGTAGTAACAATTTCAGCTACATGGACTTTCTATACAATAAAGGAAGGTTAATATTCATTGAAGATGTAGAAATAATAATTAGCTGTTCATTAATTAGCTTTAAATCTTATACATAGTGTACCCTTTTTGGCATGCACTTATTTTGAAAGAAATGAAGCAAAAATAATTTCCAAAATTTTTTAAACAGTTAACACTAGTGAATACAGTATAGAAGTTCAGTGCAAGGGCTTTTTAATTAATGCTTAAATCATAGTTGAGTAGCCACTTGTATGATACAAGATACAGCAGGATTTTCTATTTTTCAAGACCTAGCGGTTGCATCTGATTCAAATAAGTACAAATTGATTCTTATTATTTAGCTTGTATTGCCTGTATACCGCGGAGTTGTTTCTAATAAATTAATTTAACAAAGAAATGTAATTCAAAGCTTGTGGTAATCATTTTAAAGTTCAGTCAATGACTTCTTCGTTCATGCTGCATTCGGATTTCTCTGAAACACATAATACTGATCGTGATCTTTACCTCCACCTGCCTAAAAAGGTACTGTGATAGCTCTTCTTATAAAACAGAATAAAATATAAGCCTACATGCTACTTCAAGGAAGGAAATAATTTAAAAGTAGAATATTTCTTTTTATTTCTTATAAAATGTAATACAAATCCATTAAATAAATTTTACTAAAATGTACTAAATTAAAAATAAGAAAATATTGCAATATTTTCGTAAAAAATAATGAAAAATATATTTAATGTACTTACAGCAATATGTTAGATTTGAATGACATTTTAAATTAAATTTAATTACCTTTCTTTAGGCAAATACATTTCACGTCTTGGCGTTTTGTTCTACTCTCGCACTTGATGAATCTTAGTCTTCTACTGAAAAATTACAAGTTACAGGAAAGAAATGTTTTCAATTCTAATCAAATTCTTAGAGCATAAGGTGCATTGGATTCTCTTATAAAACTGTTTTTAAATTCCATATATGAAGTTCTAAGTTGGTAGAAACCTTCTTTTATCATACTCATTAAAACTGCGAAGATATTATACCTATCACCCCTGTTTACGTAAAGAACAGGAAGGCTCCCAGTAGTTAGCGTCCCAAAGAACCAGTGAGGAAATTTTATTCCGAATTCATTTTCATTTTTAGCTTGTATTTTCAGATTCCTTTTAGAATTAATTATACCTTAGATATAATTTTCAGTTTTGAAACAGAGCGTACAAAGCATCCATATCAGCCTCTGTCTACAGAGGTTATGAATTTTTGGGCAACACATGCGCTCATGTACAGCACTTGCTTCTTTTAAATATATACACAGTTATCAGGGAACGATATTCTTCTTGTTAAGATTTCATAATGCTTCTGTTTAATCCTCCATAGACTATAATTTCATCTATATTCTTAGAAGCAAATCCTTTTTCTTGCGTACGCTGGTTAGTTTTTTCTTTTAGATGTTTTCCATTTTTTTCTAACTACTCCTTTGTATTTATATCTAAATAAAACATCTTAAGATAGAATGGACTGGTTGAGATTAACCACATAAAAATCATTTGTATGTAGTTTCTTTGAGAGTTCAAGATGATATATATATATATATATATATATATATAAGCTCTATTTTCCATAAACTGAAACAACTTTAGATTATTTTCCACAGTCCACTGGTTATTGTTGTCCTGCATCCAAGCACTGAATGTATTGCCAACATCTTGATTCGTTCTTTCCACGTATTCTCCGCTTTGTGAACGTTGGTGTGGTGTGGTAGTTAGGAGAGGGGGTGCCAGCTCAGGTGTCGTCCGCGTCACTTGACCATGGTTCAAAATTACGCGGACCGTCGCCAAAAGCCCTCGTGTTGCTAATCAGTGCGACGTTAATATTCTCTCACTCACTCCGCTTTGTAAAAGGATAGGTTTCTCATGAATGATCTTCATTGCTGGCAAAATTTCTTGCAAACTGATACCACACAATTGCCATATTCTCTACTGAGACACAACATCTCCAACAACGAAAATATATCTACTTGATGTGTCTAAAAAATCAGTCTTTTGCTAAATCGAATAAATGTTCTGTAGTTTTAATTATATAAGAAAAAAATTACTTATACTTTCTCCTTATTTATATAGAACGTAAATTCGGGTTCGGGATGAAGTGTTGCTTCGTAAATTTCAGAAAACAACTTCTAAAAGGGAAGAGTATCCTATTTCATTTTAAATACTTTAATTCTACATAACACATCAGCTACACGAATAAACAGAACATCAACTAGATTACATTTAAATGCTTAAAAATACTACATAGAATTTAGAGATCCCTTTTCTACAACTAATAGAAAATCAAAAACAAAGGAGCATAGCTTTCACTTGAATGTTTTGATTCAGATTGAGAAAGTTTTGCCAGACACAAAACTGTACTTGTCTTGAAAGTTTGCTACTGTTGTACTAGTACGTAGTGCATGTATCGTGTTCCAAATTCTCTGTAAGTGTCATTGGAGATAAAAACAAGAAAAATCCCCAAATTCTCCCAGCTAGGGAATTATAATGCGGAAAATAACATAGATTTTCTAATCATGTAATAAAATTAAGGGAAATAAAAATTATTTTTAGAAAGTACGTAGGGTGTTTTACTGTATCCGACTACGTTCGAAACCGTGATTTTGAAGTGGCTTACAAACGAATAATTTTTTTTTAATATTTAGTGTTACTTAGATAAGGACACCAGTATAAAATTGTTTTAAAAATTTTGTAACAGTAAAAAAATTATTTAAATGTGATATTTTTCAAAAAAATGAACATAGATTTGCCTATATTCAAAATATTCTCCTTTTAGGAAAAATGCTTCTATAATAAAAAATATTTTGTTTATTCGTAACTCAAACCTCTGTATAGAGCCTAAATTATGATTTTTAAAACATGTAATTTAGAAGAGAATTTCTCTATATTTTACTACATTAGAGTGAAAAAAGTTTAGCAAAATAACACCGATTATTATTTCTATTGGGTCGATTCATCACCAGAGGGCGCTGCGATCGTTTGCTAATTTTACTTTATTATTAAGAAAGCAATAATTGCTAATCGTATTACGTTTGTGGTTGTGTGCTTAAGGTTAATTTTGCTGAAATTCTAGTTTTATATTATTTTATTTTTTTAGTACTCTAAACATAGTTTTAATATATTTTCTAGTATTTTGCTTTTCGCTTAGTTCTTAAATATATACATAGTTTTAGTTTACGGTTTCTGTTTTTTTTATGTCTGAAATTGAATTTTTTGAATTCAAAATGTTCAGAAAATATTTTAGATTGTTTTAAAAACCTTAAATATCATAGCCGTATTTGATAAAGATGAAAGATATTGAAAATGACTTAATAGTACTTATGTATTATCGTAACCTATTGTCGGCAGAATGTGAAACGAATAACATGACTGCCAATTCAGGGCACACGACACAAAAAATTCGGAGTAGCAACCTGACGAGTTATTTGAACGTTGATGATTTTTGCGATAATACGTAAGTACTGAAATAATTAAAAAAGTACTGACATTTCAGTCAAAATGCCTTTTGGAACATCTTTCAATTTCTGCGAAACTGAAGATTTATTCCTTCCCTGCAAAATTCTTTGGGCAGATGGTAGCTTGGGAAAAAAGAATTTTGTAGGAACTGAATTTGGTTTTAATGTCCTCTCTCTCTTCTGTTGTCGAGAAAGGCTGATATATAAAACCTACTTAAAATGATTGGAGCATACTGATGAATCGTTAGATGGTTTGAAGTTTGTTCGACCTAAGTCTGTATCCATTTTTTAATAAATATGGATTCTTCAGGGGAAATCCAAACACATTTATCATCCTACAGTCATTATGGCAATTTAATACTCTACAGTATTTCATTTTGTTATATGAAAGTAGGTGCAAATCCGAAAATGCTGCCCAAATACTCTGACGAATCACACACGAATGAAACACGTGGCTATTTGTTTAGCGTACTGTCATGTGATTATGACGTCAGATGAACCGAGTTAATTGGTAGTAACACTAAAAATAATATGATTTTTTCAAAAATACTAAGGCCCTGGGGAGCAACCTTTGATTTATATAAGCAAAATATAAAATATTATTATAGAAGCAATTTTCATAAAAAGAAACTGTTTTAATAACAGTTAACTCTAAGTTTATTTTTTGCCAAAATATTGCATTTAAATGATTTTTCGTGTAATAATATTCTTACAGTTATTTTATACGTGTATTCTAACTTAAGTAACACACAATATTTAAAAAATACTCTTTTGTACGCTTTTTCAAAATCACGGTTTCGAATGAAGTGGGATACCTTAAGAAAAAACACTTGAAGCCAGTCGATCTTTGAATAACGAATATGTAAGCTAGTAAGGTGTCCTTCTTCTAAGAAAATGTAATAAATCTGTCAAAACACGTGGTTTAATCATTTTAATTTGAAATAGAATAACGTTAACGTTTAAGAATTGTATACTTAATTAACATTAAAGAAAAAAATATATAAGAAGGAAACTTAAATTAATATTATACATATGCGAGATTGTTATATACACGTAAATATATTGCATGCTGAAAGTTTAAAAGAATGAATGTATACGAAATTATTATATCGATTTATTTAAAATTACAATTTTTTTTATCTATACCTTACAAGTAAAAAATAAAATAAAAAGTTATGAAAGACATAAATAATAAAATGGACCTATTCGACTTTTGGCTTCTACCAATACGAAAAGACATTTTCTGCGAAATTGAATACTTTATGGAAATCATAAAAGTGATTCCATTGATATAGATATATATATATGTATAGGTATAGATAGATATATATGTATAGATGGAATAGTTTTGTCAACCTTTACTGATTCACCGAAGGGACACCGGTAATGCACAAAGGGCTTTCCATATCCTGGAGTGCTTCAGTTTTCCCATTTCAAATCGGACCGCACAAATGCGAGTTTTCTGTAAGTAAGTCTTAGTTCTTAGTGCATATTCTTATAAACACTATCCTACATAATACAGTATCAATCTCGGAAACCCATAAATCGTAATATATTTCCTTCGTATCTAAAGATAGAGGATTTCCTTATATTCATAAACTTTCTTGAGATGCAGATATTTTGCAATATGTCTTTGGTGATGTAATTTATCATATAGGATGTGATAACAACTTAGCTGATTTCAACAGATACTAGCTTATGTATGAAACTCGAGAGAACTCTTATGTATGTTTATGTTGTATTTTGGGAGAGATATTGGTTTGGAAATATAGGTATCCTCTCTCTCTCTCTCTCTATAATTCGTGTTTCTATATCTCTTGGAATTTGAGGTCATGATTGTAAGTATTTCTAAAATTATTTTGATAATATTCTTAGTTTTAAAAGCATATTTTTCGAATAATAAATTATTTGGACTTTAACATTATATAATAATAAATATCACATGTTATTCATAGATTATTTTTGCGTAATATGCAAATACATGACGCCAAATATATTTATGTTAAATTTTTTATGGGGTTAAATAATTAGTATCTTAGCAAAAAATGTAATTCTTAAAATAAATAATATCCTCCTCTCTTAAAATGAAATTATGACCATAAAAGATAAACTGTTAATGTGTGTTTAGATGAATTAAAAAGTAGTTAACATAACTGATGATGTTATTTTTATAATTACTTCGCGCATCCTTTTTTATTTTATTCTATAAAAAAAAATCGTTTGCATGCTAGAGGATAAATATTTTTAAATAATACATAGAAAATGCAAGAATGCTACATCATTGTTTTCCCGTTATATTTTTATAGAACCCGAAACCTGTATTTTTTTTTTGGAATACATTCAGATTTTAAAAATAATTGATAAAACTTTAATATTTAATATTTTACACCTAGGTAAAAAGTTTTAAATTCTACAGGCAGACTTACTCTATATCCATTTCATTTGATTTGCCTAGTTCTTTTTTTTTTTAAATCCATTTTAGAGAATTCAATTATTTTAAAAACAATATTTGTATTCTTGAATTTTTTTTTGTACTTTGGTAAATTTGTTTTTTCTTGTGATAATATAAATATCCCTTTCCTTTTCTAATATTTCTTTTTTCTTATAATTATTATTTTAAATTTACAAGGAAGAAATTCAATATGAATAAAGATGGGACACTTTTGCTGTTGTTTAGCAATTTAAGCCAATTAAATTGATTAAAAAATTTTTTTAAAAATTGTTAAGTTTTGGAATAACAAAATACTACGGAAATTCTGTTCATCAATAAAATTTCATATTTAATTTCTTTTAGATTGAACACAGATTGAGTGTGCAACAAGATTTAAATCTACCAAGTTATGAAAAGAAAAATAATGTCATAAAAACACGTAATTTCGCTTTCACTTAAAAATAATTAAATTTTCAGTTATTACATAACATATGTAGAATAGTTTTAAATGTTTTTTAAAAGAATTTCTTTGTTAATGGTTTAAAAAATTCTTTAGTCATTTTTTAAAAAAAAAATATTTTCAGTTTTCATCCAAAATGTTCATTTTAAGCTACCTGCAATTAAGATTTGTACTTAATTGTATAATAAAGCAATTCATAAATAAGAGTTTCGTTATTATATTTCTTCTTTAATTAAAATTCCATAAATATAAAAGAATTTTTGAAGTTCATCTTATGAAAGATTGCCTCACTGCCATAAATAAAGAAAAATACGCTGCAAGTTTTGTTTTTTTTATCTTCGCCTTTATTAAAATATTTTAGAGAGAAACCTTTTGATAAAAATATTTTATTGACTATTTGAAAACAAGTAAAAACTTCTAAAAAAATATTATTTCAAACATTAAGTCATAAGGTTCAATTCAAATTAGGAAGTACCTCTTTCGTAATATGTTTCGGCGTAACATTATATGTGACATACATTCCCCTACTTCCGCATTCAAATTATTTTGTATAATGATCTCCCAAAAAAATAAAAGAAATTTTGTAGCAAAAATTCTTAAAGCTCATAAAACTGAGTCATCAGTTTCCTTTTCTCACAAAAATTGTGAGCAAGTTTTAAACGATATCCATTTTAAATTTATAATGACTTTTTAAAAAGATATATATTTTCTCCCTTTTATTTAGAGCTGAATACTCTAATTTAGACACAAAAGAAGGAGAAATGTAAACGTGCATTTATACTTCAAGTAATGAGTTCAGAGTTTATAAGTGTAAAGAACCTTGCCAATGGTGTTTGTTTAAGCCACTGATCCACCTACCTACCAATCCATTACTATTTCGTGTATGCTTTAAGCATATGGAATGAAAAGGAATCCCTTCTAAGACCAACCATTAAGGGCTTTTATTCTTGCCTTTTTGCTTGCGACTTGCAGAAGAAGGGCCGGCTGCATACTCCCTGCCAAGAGAGAACATTATTTTAAGGTTGATGGACTCTCTGAGGGATAGCTTAGAGAAGGTTGTTTATCCAGCCATTAACCTTCTCGCAGCGTACTTCCACTTGTCAATGGAAAACATTTTAAAGACAAGTGTATCACAAACACATCCCCACCCAAATATCACCCAAATAGCCGAATGATGTACTGGTGAATCGCGTTTCCTACTTGTTGTGCAGGATGGGTTGTCCTCAGGGGAAAATGCATTGAAAGGCATGGTTGCCGAGAAGAGGGTTTGAGATTGGTGTATATATGACACACCCTTTGCGAAAGGGTTAATTTAATTGGTATGCATCTCCATTAAGTTTGTCGTTGGGAATGTCTCTAGTTGACGCGTTCATCGTTGTCGTTTGAATCACTAGTCGTGATTTATTGGAAAAGTCTTGGTTACACTCTCTATGAAATGAATGTATAATCAGTCAGTAGTTTTAGACTGTGTTAACATCTAGTGTTCAATTCCTGTGTCACTACTTCGGAAGAAATTGTTGACATTAGGATGACTGGGTAGCAACGTGACTTGAACTCTCCACCTGTTGGTCTACACTGCGTGCATTAAACGACCGTGACGGAAGGAGATCCCTCTCGAGCTGGTCATTAAGGGCATTTACTCATGCCTTTTTTTTGCGACTTGCGGCAGAAGGGCCCACTACAAGTGAAATAAATCTAAACATGCTATTTTAAGCTAGCATAACCTCCTCAGGTACAAGACAAAAATAAAAACTTGCTATTTTGTAAGAGTTACTTAAATAGTGCTTTTTATAACTATGATGTAGAGAAAAGTGCAATATTTTTTTTAATTTATAGAATCTAGGGATATATCACATGTGATACATCAGGAACAAGACACTACAATCAGAATTTTTTTATGTATTAAGCAAGCTTGAAAGAATTAATTTAATCTTAGTTTTTAATCGCACAATACATACAATTCATAAATTCAAGAGGGGAATTAAATTTCATTGTCATTTTAGATACATATTAGTATTATTAATACAATAAAATTATTTTCTATTTTAGTGAAAAATGCCTTGAAACCATTTCTAGTAGTTTTAAAGCATGAAAAACCTTGCAGTGTACATTGTACACTTGTTAAGGCCGAGCACTTCTCATTCCTGCACCTACTTCGATGAGTCCTATCCCCAACCATTTCAGGCATGTGCCTAGCTCCTTTGTTATGAGCTGCTTGATGTGGAATGCAAGTCGTAACTCTGTGTTTTGGAGGGGACTCATCATTCACACACCTCAACTAAAGTTTTTAATTGAAGAAATAATTCTACGAATCTTCATCCCCCAAAAAAATATAACTAAAAATTAAAACAAAATTGACTTAAAAAGTATGTTCATAAGTGATTTGGTTCTTTTGTATCACAAGTGATACAAACAAGTTTCACAAGTCTCATTATGCTTTAATATTTCACTAAAAATTTCTTTTTTTTTGCTGTTAACTAGTAAAAAGTATAAATACAAAGAAAAAGCATATTTTTAAAATAGTTTATTATTAGGGTATAAATAAGAAAAAAATATTTACTTCGACGACGTGTACACATCTTGTTTTGATTTAAAAACGCTACTAGAAATCGTTAACATAGACAGGTACTGACACGTGTTGACTAAAGGAGGAAATTATATGAGGTATTTCCCTTTGTATCTCAATCGATACAACCGGTCCCAAATTTGCTTTTTCTGTACAGTCTTTACAAAAACTAAAACTTTTTCATCACATGTGCTAAAAAGTGAACCGAGGAGGATAAAATAGAAGTATTTACACAAAATTTAGATTTTCAAAATGATTGTAACTGTAATGTTGATTGGACAAAAATAGATGGCTTTTTTGCTTATTTATTTGTTGTTGCTTAACTAGCTACAATAAGTTTGATATGCGTAAATAAAGAAACAAAAAAAAAATCAAAATTTAAAGATTTTAGAAAGCAGAAAGAAAAAAAATCAAGGTGGGACGAATTTACTTCTTTTATAGTAAAACTAATATTTACTCAATGAAAGATTTGATTTTCAATCAATTTACTTGTATTTCGTATCTGAATAATCAATGTGAAAATAATCATGTTAATGGCTTAATTTATCTCTACTCTAATATATAAGAATTCTTATTATAGAAATACTTTTTTTGCGATCACTGAATATTATACATTTAAAAAAAAAACTGATTCAGATAAATGCACTCTGAATCTCTTCTAGTAAAATTGTTCTGACCTTATTACTGCTGTTACAGTGTTGTTTACTTCATCTCTAACCCTCTCCTTCTCCGCTACATTTTTACTAAAACGTAATGAACTTTTGCTTACATCACGATTATTTCTCATATCAAAAACCGTTATTAAGTTTCCCCGAAGTAAGTTACGCGATATGTGCTATCAAATTTATAATGATTTTATACCAATATTGTACCAATCATAATGTAAAAAGTTAAAAAATTGCTATGTGTTCTAATCCGGAAATAGGCCTAAATCATGTCATAATTTGAAAAACGTTGGTCAATTACACAAATAACTATTGTATGAATTTAAGTTAATAGAGCTTAATATAAAATAATGAAATAAGATATATTTAATATCTTTTATGGAAGCCAAATGAAGAAAATAAAATTCAGTAGAGCCTCCATATAACGAACGTCTATATTGTGAATTTTTCTATGTAGCGAACTTTTTAGTGGAACCAAGATCCTCCATTTCACGATTTTCTTCGTAAAATAACATCTAAATAGTGAAGTGCATTTTCTATACAGCGAACTTTTTCTTTGGTGACTCAATTTTTTTCTCCCTATTTTTAAAGTATTTCTGGACATTTCAAGTTATCCTCTCTTTTAACACATTTTATGATGGTCATAAATCTGGAACTGGATTTACCAGGGGTCTAACACATAGAACACAAAAATTGCCGTAACTCTTCAAAAACAAAATCAAATAAAATTAACAGATTTTATGAATAATTAAATTTAAGAACACATGATGTAATGTATGTTTATAATTTCTAGTTATAAAATAATGTATGTTTAGAATTTCTAGTTATAAAATAATGTATATTTAGAATTTCTAGTTATAAAATAATGTATGTTTAAAATTTCTAGTTATAAAATAATGTATGTTTAGAATTTCTAGTTAAAAAAAAATGTATGTTTAGAGTTTCTAGTTATAAAATAAGGCATGCTTAAAATTGCTTGTATGCTTTAATTTTGAAAATGCGTGTGCCCATAAAATTCATTAATTTTAATATAAAATTATTTTTAAAAGGTGTGAAAAAACAGTGCATTCTTCGACTTTATTTTGTCTTGCTTTCCTTGCAGTTTTTCTTCCTATTATTTAATTTTTTTGATGGGTAGGATATATGAAATAAATATAAATTAATTTGTAAAAAATAGGCGAAATTTTTTTTAATGTATAGTGTTTATGAATCTAAAATTTGCTTTATGTATTTTATAAAGTATATTGAAAGATGAATCTCTATATAAAATTTTCCACAAAACGAACTTTTTTGCAGGATTAAGCCACTTCATTAAATAGAGGTCGGACTGTATATACTTTATCATTTAGTCAATATTTAGATAAGCGTACTTCTCGGAAATATCCAGTGCCTGTAATGAAAAAAGAATACTCCCCCCTTAATATAAAAAAAGAAAATATGAAAGAATGTAAGATACTGAGGGTAGAAAAAGAAGAAATATCACCAGAGTGTTGTTATATCCTACCACGTACTTATCCAATCGCCTCGACAGGCTATGTTCGGAGAAGTGGGGAAAAGTGCAATATGCCGCATGTTATCAGGCGCAAGAGAGAAAAGCATGTTTACGGATAAAAAATGCTCTCTCGCTAAAAAAACGCTATTACTTTTTCAACCGAAAAACCACGCTTAGCAACAAGTTGCTTTAAGTATGCATGAAAGAAAACAGGGTAGAAAGGGAAACAAGATGCTTCTTTCGTAGCAGCTTAACATGTCGGGAATATAAAAGCAGAAAGCATCCAATTTTTCTCTTTCCCTTTGCGTTCCTCAATAACTTTAGAAAGTGAAATCTTTTGGCTACCAAAGGCACATCTCTTAAAAGTAGTTTTCAGTTGATCGCTACACGTGCACTGCAGTGAAAATATTCTTTGCAGAGAGTCGCAGAAAGAGGTTTTTACGGCAAATTGGATGGCTTACTCTATGACGTCTCCTTTCTACATTCGGGGGGGAGGGGGGTCTCTTTCAGTTTTATTTTTATGGCATTGGAGGATATCAGTGTGTGCAGTTCATTCATATGCATGAGGTTTGCGTAGGTTCGAAGATTAATGGAATCGGAGGTTTTATATCTTTGAAAGCGAATGAGTTTTTGATGTTGATGCTCGTTGCCTAAATCAGTTAAAGAATATGTGTATTTGAATATTGAATGCTTTACGCGTTTTCCAGAAATAAATTTGCATTATTTTTATCATATCCATATTCAGTTTACTAATTGCTTCCAGCTTTTGTAAACTTTTACATGTACTACAACTTATAAAAGATTTTTATTATTATTGTTTACAATGTAGCCACCTGGGTGTCATGTCTGTTTTGTTGCTGGCCTTCTGTACTCAAAGTTGCGGGTTCGACCCCGGTCCAAGTCGGTGGATTTCCATGATGTGGAAAATCGACAGCGCCATGTCGTATGATTATATGACAAGTTAAAGATCCCTAGAGTGTCTATTTCGCTTTGGTGCTTTCGGCAAAATTAAATCCTAGTATAGGATCACATCGTCAATAGCTCAGGTGCCTTCCTTTGGGGAGGAAACTGGGCATCTCAAAATTACTTGTGGTGATTGGTATCCGCCTATATTGTGCCGCACAAAAAAGAAATACCAACTTTCATGGTGAATGTATTAGGAATGCAATGGTAAAACACCAAACGGCAGCCCATTAGCTATAAATAAAAAAAATTGCACAATGTAATTATCCTATTTAATTTCTATATACTTGTTTATCTTATTTTCATATTTAAAGCTCTTTTTTTATACCCGTTGTATAACTCGCGCTCGTAAATTTCCATATTATTTTTTGCGTTAAAAGTGCGCGTTATACGTCGGATTTTACGGTAATAGATTATCATAATTTTATTTAATTACTTTTTTAATGCTTTATTAAATATATCTTTCCCTCACAATTTTTATACAAAAACATACAATATTTAAATTCTATTTTAATGTTATTATAATAGTTCCTGACTTGTGTGTGTTACATAGAAGGCTTCCTCATTTTAAATATTATTTAGATTAAACTGCAATTGAATTTTAGGTTCACTTCCACACTCCGATTCGTTCCATCTGTGTAACTTTTGATACAATTCTCAATTTTACTGTTTGGATACTTCACTTCTGAAAATCGAATTGCGCTCCATTGTTTGATTTCAATATGTTATTTTTTTTTAGTTATGAATCATAAATTTTTTCTTTGTACTTTTTATTTACCGTAACATCCGGGGTACAACAAGCACATTTAAGGAAAAATAAGATCGAAATTTCCTGATGCACGTTATACGCCGGGTGTAAAAACGAGACCTTGAAAAAAAAAAGAGATTAGCATTAAAAAAATTAGATCTCTACATATATTGATGTACTGTTTATTTAAGAGAAATGATATATTCATGAACTCGAAGAGGTGTCATTCTAGAGATATACTATTTTTTTTCAAAAAGCGTAGAATAACACTTCTAACCAGTGTCTTCAAGAGCATTGCGCACGTACACCTCAGATTTCTTCATAAAAAAGGAGTGAGTGTTATAGGGTGAACGTGCCTGTGTGTGTGTATGTGTGAAAATTAAAAAATACAGATTAAAAGTATAGGCACCTGAAAAAGCTATACGCCGGATTTTACGATATTTTTCTCTTTAAAAACACGTATAAATTTATGGATTATCTGTTATTTGATATTTTGAGTTTTTTCTCATTCATTTACTTTTGTATAAAATACATAGATGTTCCGCTAATTGAGAGGATCAGTTCCAAAAAAGCGCGCTTAAACCTACATGAAAGTCCAAAGTCTGTGGCTGCTTAAAAAAAAAATAATAGTTCTGCCTCCTGTTCTGTTGTATTTTTCGTACTGTCTTTAAATAAATCTTTAGTTATAGAGTCAAATTTAAAAGTATAAGGTTCAATCTTCTCGTACTATGTACAATAGTAACGGAAGGAAATTTAAAATAACTTATATTTAACTGTTTACAGTAATCGGTCAAATCAAAAATTATTTTGTGAACTAACCAATTTGAAATATCAGTAATGCTAACATATAACGTAGTTTTTTAGTCCTTTACCTTATAATTGAAATAATAATAGTTTACAAGTATTAAAAGGAGTTCACTCATGTGACAGCCTGTTTTTTGTGCATTTTTAGAGAATTTTTTTGATGACCAGTAAAAAGATAGAGCTTTAAGTTTTTGTCATTTATTCATATATATTTTAAGAATATGTATCTAAATGTTTAGCCACATATACCTAATAGAATGTGAGTTATAGCGCTCTGAACACACCCACCTAGAAAAAATGGACGCTTACTTCCTCCATGATTCCGGCTGATTAGCTTATCTTAAATTTAAAAAATTAACGGCTTTTAATTTATAAGCTTAAATGCACAGAATGGGCTATACTCAGTTGAAAATCACAAAAATTGCATTTTTGGTAGACCTCTGAAGAAAAAGTTTCCAAATTCATTGGGGTTTGTTTTGTTATGTTTTTGTTATACAAAAATAGAAATATTTTAAATTTTGGAACACTCGTAGTCCATTTGGTGCGTATATATGTGATGAGTCTACCTTATAAATTTGAAGTCATTCGGTCTAACAGTTCTTGAGATACGGTGGAAGAAAGTTTGAAAAACACAGTTTTGAGAAAAACGCGTTTAAAGTTCAAGTTCGATTGAAACAATGAAAATATTCACTTACCATCAATTGACGATGCCAGGAGACAGAGACTAAAACAAGTTCGACGAAATATTCAATAACTATAGATATGTCCTTTTAAACCTCTACAAACTTGTTTATACTTGTATGAGCGTATATTTGCATAGAAGGGTCAATGGTATCAAGCCGACTGTACAAATAGGCGCTCCAACTCTGCTTTTCCAACACTTGCTTCTTTATAACGATTTCGAATTTTATAAAAATCACTTTACTGTTTTCTAGACATATTAAAGAAGCAATTTATGAAAAAAAAAAACCTTTTCATTTTTTGAACCCATTACATGGGTTGATGGGTAAGGGCCATAATATATTAAAAATAAATGATAGACACAAACAAGACATTTCCTTTAAACAATATTTCAAATTTACTATTACTATTTAATTATAAATTTATTAAATATACTTGGGCGTCAGAATGGAGGATGCTTATAATTCTCAAAAGTGGTAATATAACTAATACTTTTAAAAGGGGCTTAATCTTAAGACATTCTAAAAAGTTTCGTATAAAAATTCGGTCACATTCATGAAAACTATTGTGACAAATCTTATTTTTCTAAATATTTTCTACTTAAACAATGAAAAATACATCTGAATCACATGATTTATTTGTACTTAAACCAAGCACACACAATTATACTTCTGTCAACGCTTTAATTGAAACTAAGTAATGAAAGAATTTGTGATTGTGAGCAACAATTGTTATAACTTTTAGGAGTATAAATTCAATTTGACAGAGAACACACAAATTACAAACATCAACTGTTTGCCCTTCAGCACCTTCTATTTAAAATATTCCAGGATATCACAGCTAATGTAATTTGTAACTCTTTTCCTGTAAATAAAATTGCCTTAATATGCAGTATTAGAATCTATTGCAAATAAAGTTCTTTTGTATTCGAATTACATGTAAACGACAATAGGCCTCTTTAGAAAGACGCTTGATATTAGTTAAATAAACTCATTTCCATTTATTACACTATATAAACAATGTATTGCTTTTATATAAGTTACAATGAGATTTGCATGGTTCATAAGAGGCCTATGTTAGAATAATTTTATATTTAGTCTCTATATTGGGGATAAAGAGGAATGAAATCTATGAAGTAAAGTAACATAGGCTTTTCAAATTATACATCAATTTAAAATTCCTATTATTCTAAATGCATAACTTTTTTTTTTAAAGGAGGATTTATATAATTATGCATCTTTAATGACTTTATAAAAACATTTAAGTAAATTTTAAAGTCAATCTTCATTTTACGATGAAACATCTAAATAAAGTCAGTTAAGTAATCTTACTAAACTTATTTAAGTACTTTTAAAAAACCCTTTCTATTTCTCTGATTTAGACATTAATCTTTTCCATTTTGTACTTTTTCTTTCTTTTGATTCTCTGATTCTTCAGATCTTATATTGTTTTCGTATTTTATCACACTTAAAATACACTCTGTCAGAAAAAATATAAGCACCCAGAAGAAATTGAGCTACTATCACGAAACTTGGCAGAAATGTAGTCTATAAGTGATTAAAATTTCGAATCTAAGAAGGCAAGGGTAAGCGTGCTATGCGCATATGAGTTGCACACCTGGGAATATTTAAAAGCATAATTTCTAAAGCCTCATGGTTATTCAAACAAATGTGTAGACATAGATGGATGGTAATGTGACTGGAGATGCCTCAGAGACGTTACCAGCAACAGCCCGAAAAATTGTTGGACTTTGAGAAGGAGCGTTTATTAGGCCTAAGAGAAGCAAATTGGTCGAACAGGCGTATAGGCCGTCACTTCAGACAGAGCGATGTGATAGTTCTTCGGTGTTGGAAACAATGGATCAAGGAATAGATAATATACCGAAACAGAGAGCCAGGCCATCCCAGGAACACAATTACACGCGATTATTAGAAACCATAAGAGCGGCCACGTCCTCAACAACAACGTAGCTAGAATTAATTCAACGCTATTTTTCACCCACCAGACATTCGGTGGTATAAAGTGAAACTATTCGGAGACTATCCCACGCAGGTAAAAGGAGCCCATGATCATTAAAACGACTGCAACTGACCCCACATCACAGGCAGAGTCGATTGGAATTTTTACCAAACTCGGAAAAGCCGGAGAGTGACCGAGTGGAGGCATGTAATTTTCAGCGATGGTTAACGATTCTTTCTCAAACAAAGCTGATGGCCACCTCATACGTTTCGGTGGGCGGCCAAGTCACTGGTCCTCTCTGGTATTGGTTGTTGAGAGGCATGCGGCGATTACACAAGGTGTGATAGTGGAGGGGGAGACTTGTTGTAAAACTTTTTGAAGGCACACAGTTACGTAGGCAAGATTTTAATATCAGTTGCACCGCCTATACTATCATGTCTCCCCCCAGGTGCTATTTGTCGGCAAGACAACGCTCGTTCACATACTTCATAGCTCTTTCAGCAATGTCTTCAAGAATATCGTAGACTTCCAGGAATATCAGGTCACCAGACCTCTCGCAAATAAAGCCAGTTTGAGACTTTCTAGCATAGCAACTGCAGCCATCCCAGAATACTCATGAAATTCCTGCCCAGTTGCAAAGATTATGGCATGATCTTCAGGAGGAGGTCATAATTGACCTCACTAATTCTATGCCACGCTGTGTTTTGGCTTGTATAGCTGCCAGAGGTGGATTTGCTACCAAATGCTTTGTAACGTTTTCAAGTCATATCTTCTAAATAAAACGAACTGTTCTTCTAAACTTTTATTCACTTTCTTGTCTCTTGTAGCGGTACCATCTATATAAGCCCGTCACAACTACCTCCGCACCACGGTGATCATTTTGGTGTAGTGGATAAGTTACTCGGCTTCGGATCCAAAGGTACCTGGTTCTATCCTACTGGATAAGCGCGCCACTTCATTGGTGACCCTGGCTGAACTCAGAAAGACGCAACGTTCTGAACTGTCGTGGTGCCATCTACCTGTAAGCAAAGTCGTCAAGACTCACTTGACGGAGCAAAGTCGTCGAACCCTCTCGACGCAGCAAAGTCGCCGCACCCACTCGGAGCAGCAAAGTCGTCTCACATATGATGCAATGAACAAAGTCGTCTCACATATGACGCAATCAACAAAAGTCGTCTCATATATGACGCAATCAGCAAAAAGCCGTCACAACTCCTGACGCAGCAGCAAAAAACACACGCTTGATTAAACAAATACATCGTTCGTTCGCCCTCCACCGACTCACTGGTGGGTGTATGTAGCGGTACCATCTATATAAGCCAGTAACTACCTCCGCACCATGGTGATCATTTTGGTGTAGTATATAAGTTACTCGGCTTCGGATCCAAAGGTACCTGTGGCTCTATCCTACTGGATAAGCGCGCCACTTCACTCTCCATACACCACATACATGTCAAGTTTCGTAATAGTACTGGGTGCATATATTTTTTTGGTGACAGCGTGTTTTTTAAATATATTTCATTCTCTTTTTCTAATAAGCTGCTAGGCAATAAGATACATCGGTTAAACTTACGAATTGTAAAGTCCTAATTTTTGTTAAACTATTGAAATGTGGTTTTCAATTGCAAAAATTGGCATTTTTAACCCTTATAATGTTTTGGTAATTTTTATGATGATATGTTTGCAATTTATTTATATCAATGTTCTTTATACATTTACTTCCATTTGTATTTATATAACTTGCATTATATTTTATTATATATTTTTAATGATATACTTGTTTCACAGATATTTCGCATTCTACATCAAATGGGACAATAACTACCAATATTTTTGTAATGCTAATCAATCTCGGTAAAAAACAGTTAATCATGGCAATTTTCTATAATCCCTAAGTATATTTTTGAAAACTTTGCTACGTACAAGAGAATTCTATTAAACATTCTCCATAATAATAATTCAATTCGACTTATTCCATAGAGAGTTAGAAGCAATTCTCAAATGTCATTCGATTTTTAATTCTTTAGAAACATTTTTTCACATTTTCTTTGAATGATAATGCGACTGAGTAATGCATTGAATAGTCAGTTTTCTGAATTTTTTCTTATGGAATTTTTTTATTTAAGTTTAATTTTGGCTGAGAGTCATGTTATGGAATAGTTAGTGCTAAATTTTAGTATTATAGCTAAGGCTTTGAATGCTTTTCACTACATGATTGCAATACTATTTAATATTATTCCCTCAACTTGTTTGTGGGTCAAAATAAATAGTTATGTCACTAAAGTAATTCCTAGTATGACTATTGTGCAGAAACAAAACAATTAAAGCAACTCCTTTCTTCAAAATAGGCAAGCTATGGAGAACATTTTGTTGAATCAGTGCATTTCCTTAATTTTATCCTTACATTTTTAAAATTAAAAAAAGAATATCATTTATGATTATGACTACTTGGACTTAAATTTTTCATTATTTATATAAATGGTATGACATTTACACATTTCAACTTTAGAGACTAAATTAACAATTCAAAATATCTGTATGCATTAATATAAATATTAATATCAGTTTATAAGTATACAGAAATCAGATAATTTTATAAAGATATTCCTCTGTAAGCAAATGTATCCTTATAAGTAAAAACAATTTATTTGTAAATGGACTTATTTACAAACTAATTACTCATATGTTTTCACTGATTATGTTTATATTTATACTTTATCAAACAATGTTATGGAATTCAGTGTTTTAGAATGTTGTGTAATGAATATGATCTTATATATTTGCTTAAAAATATTTGTTTAAATTATTAATATAAAATATCTCTCCTCATTTAAAAATATTCTATTTTAAATGCATAAATTTTTCAAATGATTAATAAAAAGTGCCAGTTTGTTTTCCAAATATACTTAGTTCAGTTATATAAATGGTATGTAAAAAAATGCAGTAAAAGGCTTTCTCTAAATTCTTCCAACTTCCACAATTTTTCATCGCAAACATTATTATACCTTAAAAGTGTTTGTTCAGTAATAATGTGTATAATATTTTTCCTTCCACATTTTCTCCTACGTTTATGTATGAACATTCAGAAAAAAAGAGTTTCTTCTCTTTTCACAGTATTTACAAATATTATTTTAAATATTTGAAATATATTTTCCCTACATAAATACATTATTTATGCTTAAATTTAGTTATCAATAATTTATTCATGTTCTCTTATTCGATACAAACCGGATTAATTCTATATATAATAAAATTTAAAAAATAAAAAAAAACGTAGATGAAAAGTAGAATTATTTCAAAACTACAGGGATATTAAGTGTTTACTTAATATAATGAGATTGTGTGTTTTGAAACGCGGTTTTCTTAATAGTTAAATATAAGTGTTATATTTTACAACACGATTGAAAAAAAAAGATTTCTTTTAAATGAATATTAGCAAGTACTCCAATTTAATAAATCTTATATTTTAGATTCTCAATATAAGAATATTGATTAAATTTGAATTTTTACCAAATTCAATTAGTCCCAAATTTTTCAAATATTTTAAAAAAGATTACAAAATATTAAAATTTGCGGATTTTCTCGTAGATCATGAGGCAAAATTTAATTTAAAGATAACCTCCCTCCCCAAATATATTTGTACAGGAATATTCGAGTTAGGATGATCTGCGCTGAGATAGAAATAAGAAATCTAGGTATGGAAAGAAAAACAATTTTCATTATCGATATTATTAAGAAGTCTTTGTTGTTGTTTCGTTTGCTACCTGATCACGACTGCATCAAGACCAGGCCCACGAAATTCATGATAGCAAGGGGCTAGATGTACGCTTATCGTTAGCCGTAGCCTTCGGCACCATATAGGTAAGGTGATAGTACAATTTAGCTCAGTTCCATCCTAATTTTGTGGCCGCGGTAGCCGAGTGGTCTAGGCATCGGATCGTGGCTAGCATGTCATGAGTTCGATCCCAGTACCACTGAAGACCCACCGTGTAGGGGAGCGATGCATGTAAAATCTGTCGAGAGCTCAAACGTCCTCCTGTTGGTGTGATGTGGTAGTTAATAGAGGGGGTTACCAGCTCAGGTGTCGTCCGCGTCACTTGACCATGGTTCAAAATTGCGCGGACCGTCCCCAAAAGCCCTCGTGTAGCTGAACAGTGGGACGTTAATATTCACTCACTTCACCCCAATTTTGAGTGAGAACACCCTGGGGGGAAGGGGCTTCCCACCTCTCTTCCCCTAACACCACCCTTACAAAAGGACTCGTGGTTCGAAGGCCATTTATAGAAGCCCCCCATACCGTAAAGTCACTATACATTTACAAACTTCCATTCCTACTTCGGGATTCAAACCTTGGCCTATTGAAACTGCAGTCAGCGCCGCTGACCACTATACCGGATGTGCGTCAGGCTTAATTGATAATGTTCTTCAACAATATTCTCTGATTGTTGCGATATTTGAAAATACTCACACATTTAATCATGAAGAATATTAGAGGGACTGTGTGTGATTTAAATCCTACTCCATCAAAAATTACCAAGAGTGTAGTGCTATCAAGTAAATTTGGTCTCGATTTAATAATGGTTTTGTGTTTGTGTGTGTGGTAACTTTATATCTTCGTAATAATATGTATCCCTTTTCATAGAAAGACCATTTTGTAGTGATATTGAAACACATTAAACCTAAAGGAGTTCTAAAATCACCAAACTGGACTGATCTGGATATAAGTTTGTGCAGTGGCGTAATGGAGAACATTAGGCCCCCTCCCCCCGCAAAGTCATGTTTTCAGCCCCAAGCCGGATCTTACTAAGGACACGTACATGGCGTCATCACACTTCGGGCCCCAGAATCCTTGCACCCGACCAATGTGGGGACGTACGTTACGCCACTGAGTTTTTGGTGTAAGTTCATCATATCCACCTTTGTGATTTAAAATTATGAATTATGCTCACCGGTGTTATACTTCATGTTAAAAGGTTGCGTTTATAAAACGACCAATTAATAAGAAATCATGTATTATTTATACTAGGTAGGCATCGTTTTGAAAAAAATTACTATAAACAAAAACAATGCTGTTTTTTTTTTCAATTTTATTTCATATCTATTTTTTTATGTTTCTGTGCAAACTGTTTTCGCCATAGGTACATTTCTACATAAAAATTGTTAGTGTTTCAGCTCCGTCAATAGGTAATGTTTGTACTCTGAATTATACTCTGCTTTCGTTAACAATATTTTATAAGTATTATGCAATTCAAAGTAGATTAAGGCAATCTGGTAGACCCAAAATTAATAAATATCGTTTTTAAAAATTTTTTAAAATAATTTTTTTTAAAAAGTTTTTTTAAAGAATAATAATAACTATAAAAAATGGTGTAATATAAAAAGCAGGATATTACCGATGCATTACAATAATGTAATATTTTTTTTCTTTTTGAAATGTGTGCCCGTAAAATTTTTCAATTAAGACATTTTATATTAATGATTTCATAACACGAGTTCGTTCCACATATGCTTTTCATACAAATGTAATACTTCAAAATTATGTGAAAAAGAAAACTATAATTTCTGCCATAATAGAAAAAAAATTTCACATTTTTCTTGAATTTTATTGTGCAATTAATATTCTGTAAAAATTGATAATTTATAAAAAAAATTAAAATGTAGGAGGCATTGGCTTTTTCGTTAAATTTTAGCATGCATATCAACATTTTATTTTTCTTTCTCAAAAAATAATTAAGTTACTGTGAAATTGATCCTTCATGTTGCTTCGAGTATCCATAAGAATATTACAAAAAATTAGGTCAAAAAATTAATAATTACAAAAGAGTAAAATTTCAAAGCTTTCCAAATTTTCTGAAAAAAATTAAAACTTCTAAAATTGTGTGAATAATATGTGCAAAATTTCATCACGTATCATATTTTTGAATTTAAACATTATATTAAGTGCTAAAATATACTTTTTAAATACATAAATAAAAAAAAATTTCAAGGGGAACCGTACCTTAAAAATATTATGTTCACAAACCAAAAATTAAATATTAATTTAAGTATGTAATGACAATGATAATTAATCTCAGCTCATTTTAATTATAATTCGAGCATTTAAAATTTTAAAAAAGTCTTTTGTTTATTGGGAGTTAAATGTAAGGAGCTCATTTTATTTATCACATAATTCAAAATTGCAACTACTGGTGCAGTTGCAATATTTTTCAACTACACCAAAATGTTAAGTATGCATTTTAATTATGTTCATCTTTACTTCTAATTATATTTGAACAATAAAATAATTATACCCATACTTTTAATAATTTTGCTGTTATAGATCTTCAAAACTTAGTAAAATATTTAATAATAACATCCATTAATTTTCAGATACATCCTGGTATGATGGTGCAAATTCACAAATTCCTGGTAAAATTTCACAGTTCACACAAAAAAATTCAGTGTACCTCATTATTTAAAAAATATACTTGAATGAATCATTTAATTATTTATGTCTATATGTTTCATTAAATATTTAGGAATGAAAATTATATTCCCTTCATCATTTGATATTTATCCGTTATAATTTCACAACTCTTTATAACATGGGGTATAATTACTACTTAAATTACTTCTTTTTATATAAAAAATAGAAAAATACACATTCGTAAAAATAAACTGAATCTAAGAGACTTACATAACAAACAAAACTTACGTAACAATAAATGAGCATTTCTGTGTGTTTTTAAAGGAAAAAGAAAATGCAGACAATCCGAACAACAAATATATGCGATTTTAGTAAATGTTTATCTGTAAATATACATATGGACAAAAGGAAAAACAAAAGTGATGGCTTATCTATTTTCCTTAGCTTGAACTGTGATTCTATTTTGGCATATATATAAGAAAACGTTTCTCTCCTTTGCATTCGTATGCAAATAGCTGTTTCAGTTCAAAAGTATTTCGGAACCAAAGACAAGGAGAAGAGATTCAAAAGCACGTTTCCTCAGCGAGTGGCAGCAAAAGTATTCTGAAATATATAGGGGGAAAAAAACCAACAAAACTGTTCGAGGGGGAAACATCCCTGTAGGTCCATTAGATACTCACAGCTAGGAAAGACTAAAAACCATCTGGACCAAAAAACGTGGAAAATATTCTTTTCCTTTCATGCCCCATGTACAAGAGTATCACGTTTTCAAGGGGTGGTACTGTTAAAATGAAGGGAAAAAAAGCAAATTCGAAAAATGTTGGGATACTATGGGAAAGTAAAGTAAAGAAAAAAAAAAAAATCGCGCAGAAATGCAATATTTGTGTGGAAAGCGAACTCCAAGCTGTGACCAAAAGGATATATTGTGAGTAGTATTTTACAGGCGCATTATTCATTCTTCTGAGGGTATTTTCGAAAAATTCTAGTTGAACGAGAAAAAAAAGAAACATGAAACCTCTGCCGTTATTTTTTAAAAACTTTTTGTTAGCCTTCTTCATAAGCTTGTTGACTGTGAACCATTAGAATACTTTGTAACAAGACACGATTTTTTAAAAAATCTATCACTGATTCAGAACATACTTTTGAACAATGGATGTAAATAGTCTTGTTTTGAAATAATTGTATACCATATGTTAGAATATGAAACATGTCTTTCAAATTAAAATTACTTAAGTAAACAATTCAGAATTTTAAGAAAAAATCATATATAAAAGATGGAGTAAGTCGCTGATTATTTTTCTTCCATAAGTAATTAGCAAAATCTGTTAAATTTCTCAAAGATTGCTGAAACTAAAAACACCGGTTTTAGAGATAGTGGTTTATGTGGCCTGTTAAATGTTAAAAAAGAACAAATATAATTGAAATTCACTCTTTAATGTAAAACTCAGTACTGGAATTTAATATTTAACAGATTAATGATTATTTTTAACCATGCTTTATGAAAAACTTTATAATTCAAAGATCTATTTTTATTCTAAATCCACAGCATATAACTTTGAATTTCAAAGATATGGTTTATTAAAATTTCATGGTCTTCAGATTTGTATTTGTTTACTTGTATCATTTTATGCAAACCTACTAAGTACGTATCGGTACTTGTGTATGTATATTCATTACGTTATGCATATTCTAATGAATACATATATATATATGAATATATATATATATATAAATATATATATATATATGAATTATTCAACTGTTTATATATAAATAACAAATAAAACACGACATATGAATTAAACATGAAAGATTGTCCATCATTTAAGTCACTAATTGAGTTATTTTTTAAGAAATTAATGAATATATTAAATTCATACTAGAAGATTATAAGTTTATGACATATTTAAGACAGAATAATACGAATTGAAATAGATTTTTTGGCTGTTACAAAATTTAAGAAAAGTAACATTAAGACTGGGATTTTTGAATCTTTTTCGTGGTAAAAAAATAGTTTTTTCACAAAGAATCATGAAATCATGATAATAAATTGTTTTCCAAGTAATCTAAATGGAAGCTGCTGTTATTAATAAAAAGAAAAATGGTAAAAAATAAATTATCACACATTTAAAATAAGTAACTTTGGATTTCAGTTCACTAAATTATTTTTGCTAAGATAATTTACATCACATTACGATTGATTATACATTTTTAAGAAAAATTACATGACCATTTTTTTACAGTTCTATTCTTAAGTTGTTTTAAATGAAGTACCACAACTGAATAAAATGAACAATGATATGGGCAACTGTATATTTACTACAATATAGTTTTGAAAAGAAGCCAGATGACCTTATAAACCATTACAATAATTTGTTTCATGGGCTTAAGTATTTGGAATAAAGACGCGTGATTTTGCAAAAGCGTGTAAATGAATAATTGTTTTGAGATATTGAGTGTCAGTTGAAGTAGAATCATACAAAATGCTTTGAAAATATTATTAGAATAAAAATTAATGCATGCGATTCTTTTGACAAAAAAAAAATGAAGACTGCATGACAAATTCTGCAAACATTCCCCTTTTATGAAAGGTATATCTAGAATAGTAATATTTTTTCTATATATTTCTAAGAGTTCTTTACAAAGCGTTGACTAGTATTTTTGAAATATATAACTAAGCAAAGGATTCATTTATATTTTAATGTATCGGATTAGAAAAATTTTAACAAAAACACTGACTATTATTTCAATTGATCGTAACTGAAAATAATGCGGATTCCGTGGTAGGGATGGAATGCCATGTGTTCTATCCAAATTCCACTAAAAAGGAAGGGCTAGTGCCCGTTAAATCTGTCTAGGGTCAATGTCTTTGAGAAGGTTGTGGCCGGCTCAGGTGAGCAATCGCTACTTGACCGTTGCTCAAAATTACGAGGTTCGTCGCTAACACCTTTCAAAATGCTCTATAGTGCGGCGGTAATAAACACTCAATCACTAAAAAGTAATGAGAATTTTTAAAAAATGCTTAGTTCAATCTGAAGAGGTGTCTTAGCTGTAAAATCAGCAAAATAGTTCTATTTTGAAGCTTTTCATAAATGGAGTCTATTCAATGTATGTCCTTTTTTCTTCATTTTTAGCCAAAAATTTGCATTAATTTTTTATTGTATTAATACTCTAAAATTTTTTTTATATGTGTATTCTAATTCAACTGGCACTGAATATCAAAAAAGAAAAACTAATTTCAGCACTTTTTCAGATTACTTTTTTAAACATAATCAGTCACTTTAAAATACCGCAAAAATGACTCATTTATTTTTTTTTAATTTTTTTTATTTAGTTATTTTCTTTGAACGATTACCTTTCGATTGATATATCACTTTTGTATGCCTGGAAATTAGAAGTTGGAAAAAATTTCATTTGATAAATGTAAACAAATTTAAAAAATTCGACCACGCTCCCTTTTTAGAGGTGTCAGTAACAAAATTAGTGATCCATTTTGCTATAAACTGAATACTGTTTTTAAAAAAATGAAATGTAGGAGATATTGGGTTTTTCGTTAAATTTTAGCATATGTATTAACATTTTATTGTTTTCCTCCACAACAGATTAAGTTATTGTAAAATCAACCCTAAAGTTGTTTAAAACATCCTTAAGAATGTTACAAAAAATTTCATGTCAAAATATTAATAAATACAAAAAGAGTAGGACTTTAAAAATTTTCATTTTTTTTTTAAATTTAAATTTTCAAAATCGTGTGAATAATAGGTGCAAAATTACACCTCATATTATTTTTTTGAATATAAACATTATATGAAATGCTAAAATATAATTTTTAAATGCATAAATAAAAAAACATTTCAAAGGGTACCGAGTCCCCTTAAACTAGAACAAAGAATTTTTTTGAAATAAGCAGATTTGTGTAGATTGTAAAAGAAATCCAATAACTTATTCAATAGGAATTTTCCTCAAAAGTCACTGTTAGTGGAATCTTGAAACTGTAAGAAAATACAAATATTAAATCTGTTATGTTTCCAGTAAATACACATTTCATCAATGGGTGACAGACCTGAAGACCATGCTGTCCAGGGCAAAAATGGAATACTCTGCAATAGAAGGAAGGTCAGAACACGACGTGCAATATGTATTCTCGTAACATATCGCTGGTATGAGGCATTTGGGAGGCTTCAACGGTAGGGCAGAACCATTTGACGTAAGATGTCAGAAATGTGCATATTTGCTTTCAAACTACGTCGATCAGAAAGAGATATGTGCGTGTCGATTACCCAATGCTGCTTAAATTATCACACCAGGTACACACTATCGCCATACCAAACCCGCTGTGCCTCTCTATGTTGCGCTGTCATGAGAAGCCGAAGTAATGATCGCCGTGTAAACAGTCCACTCTGCTGTAAAAATCATCACACCGTATGTACGGATACTGAGAATGTTGCAACCATGCCCATTTCCTGACGTATTAATTTGTATAAACAAAACTTGTGTACTTTAATTTACATTGAAATTATTTCTTAAATACTATTATAGTGTATTCTTTTGAACATAATATTTTAGTACTATCTTTTTGGCATCAGAATAAGTTACATATAATTTTTTTTGTATTTTATCTGGATTTTAATGACAGTAGATAATTGCAAAACATAAGACAGAGCCATGCATTTGGATCTGTAACAAATAAAGCAGACAATTAAATATAAATTAGATATCCATATTACACTTTACTGCGTGAAGGTATTGTTAACTGTGGTAAAATTTGGATTAAATTCATTATTCATACTGTTAGATTATCAAATATAACCTTTCAGTCAAATAAACAAAATACAAGTAATCTAGTTCTTACTACAAGTCGTTTATACTTATTCTTCGTATTACTAAGATAAAACGGCGATTGTGGTATATCATGCACATACTTATTTTTGTTGTATACTATTTATAGCGGCTACTAAATTACGTATTGTTAAAAATAAATAAATTTATTTGGAGGTGTTACAATTAGTATTATTTTAAATAAGTTAGATTTATAACTATTTCCTTGCAGTTATTTCTTTTTTAAATGCGATACGCAACAAAATCTCTCAGATTTAACAATTCAAGAAGTGTATCACGTACGCAATTTATTCTGCCTTTAGATACCAAAGAATATGACCTTCCATAAACGTGACTTCTAATATCCAGAAAGAAACAAAATATCTTTGTGTTTCTTTTCCTAAAAAGAAATATCTTTATTCTGCCTTTCCTTTTCCAAACCCTTTTCTTTGATTACAGAGGCAGTGCACTCCGTGAGTATCCCCTACTCTAGGTGTAGCAAACTGTCGTCTCAGATGTACCATTTGGTTTCAAGCGAAAATCCTTGGAATGTGGATTCCTAATTATCTGTAAGTCAACGCAACAGTCATTGTGTAAGACAAGTTTCTTTCGATTTCCTGGTCTTGTTTATGTGAGTGAGACAGGTTTTATCAAGTTGATTTCAGTTCGTTTGCTTGGTACTTGTATTATCCGATTTGATACTGCTAGAAGCGTTTATCGTCAGACAGGGGTATTTAAGCTAGTTATTGATGTTCTTGGAATTGCTGCAGTGAAGGTTTAATAAAAACGAACATAGTATTGCCGGTTTAAATATACTTTAATATAGTTCCAAAGTAAAATAGTAATTTGTATTGATTTTATATGATGTATATAACAGTGTGGGAAAAAAGGAATTAAAACTAGTATCAGATATTAAATTGATTTTTAAAGTGCTTATTAATACTCTGATAACTAAATGCAAAACATTTTTAAAGAAAATTGGGTTCAGAAATAAATTAAATGTGCAAAAGCAAAACACCAAAAAACAACACAGAAAATAAGATCGAATTGTATGATGCATGTTATACTCCGGGTATAAAAAATTAGATTTTTTTAAAATAAAAATGTTGAGCATAGAAAAAAATTAGATTTCTACGTACATTGAAATATTATTTATTTTTAAGAAATGGCATTCCTTATGAACTTAAAGTTTTATAGTTCCAGAAATATGCTATTATTTTTTCTAAAACTTGGAATAATATCTCGAATAAATGATTTGAAAACTTAAGAGCATTGCCTAAAAACATAAAATCATTTCAAGCTTCTTCGTCCGCTATATGGCAGATATACCTAAAAATTAAAAATTGCAGCTAGAAAAAATAGGTGCGTGTTATAAGAATGATTTTACGATAGTTTTCCGCTAAATAGTTTGGTTATAATAAAGAAATAAGCCTAGATTGAGTAAATGCTAACATTTCTAAAATTCTTTAAAAAGATTTTATCTACTTACTAAATCTGTCAATTCATATTCGAAAGTCAAATAGTAATTAAATAAATAAAATTTTAGGTTGGAAGTCTATTGCAATGCTTCTGCGAAGTATTATATTTGTGTTTTTTTATGTTCTAAACCTGATTTTCATTAAAAACTTTTTGTAGTATTACAGTTATAAATGATAAAAAATGACCTGGGAATTAAAATAGGAATGTACAACTAGATATATTAACAGTACACTGGATAAAACATTATTTGCAGTACGTTTTTAAAAGTATTAAAAATGTTTAAGTAAAATTTGAGAAAATTAGTCAATTTTTGAAATATTTTTAAGGTAGAATCAATGAAAAAAATTTCTAATCCGAAAATGATTGCATTTTAAGAAACAAAATTTTTTTTTAAAAAAGTACTAATGTTTTTTTTTTTTAAAGAGTAATAAATTTGAATTAGTTATACTATAAATGGCAATATAATCTTTCTATTTTAAATAAATTACTTCAATGTAAATACATTATATCAAAAAAGTCAAATGGCAACTCAAAACAACCTTGATTTATAATCTGTTCATATATATATAATTTTCCATCAACGTTATTTTTTAAACCTTGAATACAATACAGGAAAAGTATACGTTTCCTTTTTTTAGTATTAATTTGCTAAGATTAGATAAAAAATATATTAGAGTCTCGACTCACATTTAATGTAGTTTACGGAAATGTTCTCTTACGATCATTTTAATGTCATTCAGCTATGTGCATGTTAGTACGTCTCTCTAAAACCAAAAAATCAGGTATCTTGCAATTTTTGTACTTTAGAGGATATCAAATGATAACTTACATAACTTATTTTCAAATTATGAGGCAAGTAAGAGTTTTGCTTAAAATTATATACATAAAAAGGGAAATTTCAGAATCAGCGCTATTCTTGTAACACCAACTATTAGATGATTTTTTTTTTGATAAATGTCTTAGATTTAATCATAATCAGTCTCCTTTTGACAATTAACGGCACTGTTGAAATCATGATTGCCGCATTTTTTTGATCAAAGATCTTTGTACCACGCATTTGATGTTATTACTCAGTGCACTTCCACATAATAGTTTTATACATTCATAGTCTCACACTTAACATAGTTGAATGTACTTAAGTGAATTTTTAAAAATATTTTTTTTTTTCAATTTACTTATCCTGTTAAAAATATTTTGTAATGTGTGTTTCAAAAATATTTTTTATAATATTTAAACAGGAATATGTAGATAGAAATAATAACTAAAAATAGAAAAAAAAACAAATATATGCTTACATATTTTAGTGTAACATATATTTTTTTAACTGTTTTCTTTTACTTATATCCAAATCAATATCGAACTGATTCTAAAGAGTATAAATAAATACAATACTGGGAAAACTATAGAATCGAGTTATTTAGAAAACTCTAGTAACAAATTTGAAATAGCATCATGTTGGTTATTAATTTCGCGAATGTGTGGTGTGTATCACAATGAAAATTTATTTTTAAATTCATTTATTTTAATAAATATAACTTATTATTATAATTCAAATTTTGGATATGTTATTCAAGCATATTGTTGAAATAACATTAATTGCTGTGAAAAAAGAACTTTTTTCTTTATTTTTATTCAAAAATTACTGTCTAATTCAAATTTAATTCTTTCTCAAAAACTTATTTCAATTTCCATATGCTTGTCTATTTTGTTAGGCCATTTCTTGGAAAACTTCTTGGTAAACCGTATTCAAATAGATTTAAATTTTGCAAGAATTATGCTTTCAATAACAGATTCAGCTTAAAATATGAATGAGTAAACTTTTTTGGTGTTTTTAAATTAGAGATATTTAAAATAAAATATACAACAATTAAAACATTCTGAGATATTTATTCTCAAAATAACCAGTACGTTTAAAAGGCTACTCAAAGAAGATGGGAAAAGCTTTATGTATGAAAAAATTGTGAAGACAGCAATTTTATGAATCAAAAATATTTTAATTCATGCCATTAATATTCGTTTAACATGAACATAAATAAAATATTTTTCACATTTATAAAGGGATTTCCGTTTAAAAAAGCAGACGATTAAACGTCTGAACAATGATAATCATAGCCATGCTGAGTATTCTGAAGAAAACTACAATGTCTTTAAATTCATTATTTTTATCCCAGCATATATAAAAATATACTTTTTCTAAGAACTTTTTCAAAAAAAAAAAAAAAAAAAAAAAAAAAACATAGCCTGTGAATGAAATTAATTTATTTTGGATATCAGAGAAAAACAATTTTTTTAAAATGAATAAGTAGTAATTAAAATTTTTAAAGATCCAGATATATTCATCTTTTTTTTTCAAATTACAGTCAGCACTTTTTAAACACAGATCGGAAATTTCTCAGCTTCAATTATTTTCTAAATGTAATTGAAATTCTATTCAACTGTTTTCATTTGTCATTTTAGACATTAAATTAAATCTATGTTTTTTTACGAAAAAAATGACTTTTTCTTCAAATTGTTGACATTTAGATTAATTTGAATATTTAATTAAAAAGCATGGATACATTAAATTTATATAGATAACTCAACATTCATCAAATTCTAAATATTTGATAAAATATAAATGCTTATGAAATATTTGACGTTAGTTTAATTTTGATGGATCCTAGAGTCTTTACATAAAATGATCAAAAAGTTCCAAATTGCAACAAATGACGTTTTTAATTACAATTTTGCAGCAATGATTATATCAATAGTAACGAAGTATCTACAGTATCCTTATTACTGAAGTATATTATGTCACAACATTAGTCGAAAATGTGTTGAACGAATGAACAATTATAACATTAAAACTTGTGGACTGAAGGCTATTATTTTACCAAAAACTACATAAAAAGAGACATTTTCACATCATAAAATCAGTAGTTTAAAATCAGTAACGGATAATCCTTAATATATATATAATAGTAATAATTTACTTTGAATTTAATTGTAGACAGAAATGGGAACATTAAAGTCCTTTAAATATAATAATTGAATTCTTACAGAGATATAAGCCTAATTTAATACGTATGTGTACATCACTCCACACACTTACGTAAGATGAAAATATTTTAATCTTTTATTTAATTCCCAGAATTTCAATTTATTTAAATCTATAAGGGTTTCTTAAAATTTAAAGATAGATATGCACTTAAATATATCATACTTGATTGCAAGAAGCTTTTTTTGATTTAAGATAAATTTTACTGGACTTTATTCTTTGCCTGCTGTAACAATGTGTAGGGGGAAATTGAAAACGTTGCGTTGAAAGGAAAATAATCAAAAGTTTTTAAAACCTTTATATATATATATATATATATATATTACAAAAATATACAAAAAAATAGTTATATACCTAAGATAATTATAGTCATGATAGAATAGATTTAGCCACATAAATACTAGAGCAAACTCCAACACTTAGGAACCAGGAATGCAGGTTTAAACAATGTTTTTCGGCCTGCCAACTTTCCCCTGAATTTGCCAATACTCTAAGCCATAGGGAAAACAATAAATTTCTAGAGAAGTTTAACTATCATTATAAATAAAACCATAATCTATTAATGTAAAACGATAACATTATATCCTGTAATAATTACTAAAATATTTAAAATCAAAGGTAAATTATTAGATAAAGGCTTACCACGTGTGCAATTCATATTCCTCGGCTATGGACAATAACAGTATCGCATAAAACTATTAAGTTTTGCTAAAATAGCACTAATACTATATATACACATTTAAAAACTCTATATTTTATTTTAAAATTTATAGAAAATTAAAGTAACCCCACCCTGACATATACAATTAATTTTTAAGAAAATATATATTGTTAATTTACTTAGCTAGATGCGCCATCTATCTATGAACTGAACAACTCATAACTTTTTTTATTTAACTGTTAGGTAACTTTTTATAAATTTAGGAGAGCATCTGTGTTCCATACAATGTTTAATAAAGTTATTAAGATTTAAATATATATTAAATTTTTCTCTAACTAATACGTTATTACGATAAATATAATTGAAAATAATATTTCTATAAATTGATATAGAATTCCAGTAAGGCACTTTAAGAATGTTAAAATTAAAATAATCTCTTTTATTATAAATATTGCTATGCTATTTATAGGTCTTAATACATAATGATACATACAAGTAATTAGTTTTAACTGGATTACTATTAATTTTAATTAGCTTTAAATATTCCGGATAAACATTTATATTGGGGTTAAAATTATTAGGTCATCTATGTATCTAAATATGTAATAATCATTATTAATAATATAATTATTTTGTAAAAGAGTAAATATAAAATAGCCAAACTATTGCTAGCAGAGCCACCTTGAGGCATACCTTCGGTTTGTTTGTGCAGAGAACCATTAAAATTAATGTAGTTTTCTTTTAAGATTAAATTTATTAGAGCTCTAAATTTTTGTAAATTAATATTAAGGTCATAATTTCTAAGATTATCTAAAATTAACCATATTATATGATTGATATTAATGATTTTAAAAAGATCTTCAATGTCTAAATATAAACTGAATAAATATTTTTATTTTTAAAATAAAATTTGTAATTTCTTTAACTATTTTTAGTTATAGCTTTATTACATTGCTTATTGATGAATTCTTGTGTATATATTATGCAGCATTTTACCTGCAGGATTGATATAAGATTTAAAACCATTTGTTACTGT